>JAVKPL010006418.1:0-26474 GCA_032173675.1 Gastrolobium villosum | reverse complement strand
CCAATAACGACTAGTGTATACCGATAGATGTTTGACATAGGTAACGACTAGCATGATAACTTACAATATGCGTTTGATGGGACCTAATTAACCCCAAGATAAAAGGAACCCTTAAAAGGAATAAATAATTAAGCATATGATTATCTCCCACCACCAATGCTACTCAAAACTCTTCTACGTAGTGGTGCTCCACAACTCAGTTGGGACCCACTATTTCGTTGGGCTAGAGTAGTGTTTGAAGTGTAAGACACTTAGGGTGCTGGTTTAATGCTTAACTAAGACATAAGTTGCAGGCACAGCCGGACTTATGTGCTTAGGGTAATGGTGCTAGGTTGGTTGCATGAGATGCACCACTAAGTGACAAAGAGTTGTCAACCTAAAGTTAAGAGAGGGTATGAGATACTGTTGATAAAGATCAACCCTTTATTTAAATTAATCTTGCGGTCTCAGACGGAGGTTAAAATAAATAATCGCACTCTTAAACCCACTAAGGTAAAATCTAAAGTAGATTAACCCTAAGTCAAAAGGAAGGGTCATTGACTTAGATAAAATAGTGGGAGGGGCAAATTATTTCAAGTCTTTAATAATTTGCTTTTAACTACATAACCGTATATTAACTAAAACTATCTTTACATCCTTTTCAGCTTATAGTATGACTAATCCACTGTCACTGCGTTCAATACTCGATACGAATAAACTGACCGGTTCGAATTTTATGGACTGGTATCGGAACCTAAGAATAGTTCTAAGGGCCGAAAAGATTGCCTACGTTTTAGATGCTGTAATACCTGTAGCTCCACGGGAAGGGGAAGAAGGGTTTGCGGAATTTGATTTCGTAACCCATCAACAGCACTTGGATGACAATGTGATGGCAGTATGCATCATGTTGGCATCCATGTCGCCTGAACTGCAAAAGCAGCATGAGCATATGGATGCTCCCTCTATTATCGTACATCTCAAGGAGTTGTATGATATTAAAGGCAGGCATGAGAGGTATGAGGCCTCAAGAGAACTGTTCTCTTGTAGGATGACTGAGAGCATGTCTGTTGCCAGCCATGTTCTCAAGATGATCGGGCTGATTGAGAAGCTAGGAAACATAGGCTTCATCATGGATGCCGAGCTAAGTAATGACTTAGTCCTCACCTCACTTCCACCTTCCTTCAGTCAATTCATCATGAATTACAATATGCATGGGATGCAAGTGAGCTTGCCTGAGTTGTTAAGCATGTTAACAACAGCTGAAGTGTCTATCAAGAAGGATAGGACACAGGCTCTTTTGATTGGTGGGCCTAGCAAGGCCAAGGGAAAGGGTAAGGAGCCTGCAAAAGGTGACCCCCTTAAGCCCAAAGGAAAATCCAAGAAGAAGAAGGGCAAGAAGAAGGGTAAGAAGGCACCTAAGGACAAGGGTGATGCTGAGTGCTTCCATTGTGGCAAGAAAGGCCACTGGAAGAGGAATTGTCCAGACTACCTGAACAATGTGAAGGACAAGAAGCATGGTGATGCTTCTGCCTCAGGTATTTTCATGATTGAGATAAATTATTCTTATGCTAATCCATCCTCATGGGTATTAGATACCGGATGTGGTTCTCATATCTGCAATATGTTGCAGGTACTTAGGAGCCCAAGGAGATTGGATAGAAACGAGGTGGATCTCCGCGTTGGTAATGGAGCAAGAGTTGCTGCTCATTCAGTTGGAGATGCTGACCTTATTTTGCCTACGGGCCTTTTATTGCATTTGAATAATTGTCTTTATGTTCCGCAAATTTCTAGAAACATTATTTCAATTTCTTGTTTAGAACAAGATGGATATACTTTCAGTATTAGGAATAGTACTTTTTCTATCATTTTGAATGATATGGTTTACGGTACTGCTTCTTTAATAAATGGATTGTATGTGTTGGAAATGGGAAATGAAGTGCTCAATATAGATGTGAAACGACCTAGGACGGATAATCAATCTTATCTTTGGCACTGTAGACTAGGGCACATAAATGAAACAAGATTGTCTAGGATGCATAGAGATGGATACCTGGACTCCATGGATTTGGAATCCTATGGACAGTGTGAATCTTGTCTAGCTGGGAAAATGATTCAACAAAAGCCCAAAGGGCTTGAGAGTCATAGGGCTAGTGAGTTATTAGAACTCATTCATACTGATGTATGTGGCCCAATGTCTATTGAGGCTAGAGGTGGATATTCTTATTTCATTACCTTTACAGATGACAAATCAAGATTTGGGTATATATACCTAATGAGATATAAATCTGAAGCTTTTGAAAAGTTCAAAGAGTTTAGGAATGAGGTGGAGAAACAGCGTGGCAAGATGATTAAGACATTACGATCAGATCGTGGTGGTGAATATTTGAGCCACGAGTTTCAGGGTTATCTGAGAGAAAATGGAATTCTCTCACAATTTACCGCTCCTTACACACCACACCAAAACGGTGTCTCCGAAAGGAGAAACAGGACCTTGTTAGACATGGTTAGGTCTATGATGAGTGAGACTCAACTTCCAAAATCGTTTTGGGGATATGCCTTAGACACAGCGGCATACCTTCTAAATAGGGTACCGTCTAAATCTGTTCAGACCACACCATATGAGATATGGAGTGGTAGAGAGACCCAACCTGAGTTACCTCAGGGTATGGGGATCGCCAGCTTATGTCAAAGCGTTGACATCAGACAAGCTTAGTGCTAAGAGTACTAAATGTCTATTTGTGGGGTATCCTAAAGGTACTAAGGGATACTACTTCTACTCCATGGAAGAACACAAAGTGTTTGTTTCAAAGAATGCTGAGTTCCTTGAGAAGGATTTGATCTCTCAAGGAGGCAGTGGGAGTAAGATTGATCTTGAAGAAGTGCAAGATCCACAAGAACAGATTGAGGAACCCGAGTCTGCTCCGCAGGCGACGTTCTCCAATGGAGAAGTAAACACACAACTCCGTAGACCTACGAGGGTCATCCATCCACCTGAAAGGTACGGGTTTGTGATTGAGAATCAGCAAACTGTTGAGGATGATGAACCAAGTAACTACGAGGAGGCGGTCAAAGATGTTGACTCCTCAAAATGGCTTGAAGCCATGGAATCTGAAATGGATTCGATGTATCAGAACAAGGTATGGACCTTGGTTCCTAAACCACAAGGAATAGTTCCTATTGGTAATAAATGGGTCTTTAAAAGAAAGACTGATGCAGATGGCAACGTTCAGACCTACAAAGCTAGGTTGGTGGCGAAAGGGTATCGTCAAAGACAAGGAGTTGACTATGATGAAACTTTTTCACCAGTTGCCATGATCAAATCTATTAGGATCATGCTTGCAATAGCAGCATACCACGACTATGAAATTTGGCAAATGGATGTCAAGACCGCCTTCTTGAATGGGTTCTTGAAGGAGGAAGTGTACATGACACAACCTGAAGGCTTTGAAAACAAAGATCAGGTGCATATGGTATGCAAACTACAAAGGTCAATATATGGGCTAAAGCAAGCATCAAGGAGTTGGAATATACGTTTTGATGAAGTCGTTAAGAGTAACGGTTTTATCAAGAACGAGGATGAACCTTGTGTTTACAGAAAGGTAAGTGGGAGTAATGTCGTCTTCCTAGTGCTTTATGTAGATGACATATTGCTAATAGGAAATGACATCCCCACATTAAAAATAACGAAAGAGTGGCTTTCAGAAAACTTTACCATGAAGGATTTGGGAGAGGCAGCCTTTATACTCGGTATAAAGATCTATAGAGATAGATCCAAGAGGCTGCTGGGTTTATCTCAATCCACGTACGTTGACAAGATGCTAAAGAGGTTTAGCATGGAAGGGTCGAAAAGGGGTTTTCTTCCTGTCAGTCATGGGGTACACCTATCAAGGGCTATGTGTCCTAAGTCACAGCCTGAGAAGGATCGCATGAGTGGAATTCCATACGCTTCGGCTATTGGATCCATCATGTATGCCATGATATGTACGAGACCAGATGTCTCATATGCTTTAAGCATTACGAGCAGATACCAGTCAGACCCTGGAGAGGGTCACTGGACGGCAGTCAAAACCATCCTTAAATACTTAAGAAGAACTAAGGATGCGTTTCTGGTCTATGGTGGGGTTAATGAGTTAACAGTGAAAGGATTCACTGATGCCAGCTTTCAGAGTGACAAAGATGACTGCAAGTCACAGTCAGGATTCGTATTCACCTTAAATGGTGGGGCAGTGTCTTGGAAAAGTTCCAAGCAGGAGACAACAGCAGACTCAACGACAGAGGCTGAATACATAGCTGCTTCAGAAGCAGCTAAGGAGGCAGTGTGGATCAAGAAGTTCATAAATGAACTAAGGGTGGTTCCAAGCGTGGATGAGCCCATACAGTTGCTTTGCGACAACACTGGAGCCATCGCGCAGTCAAAGGAACCTAGGTCTCATCAAAGATCTAAACACGTGCTCCGCAGATATCATTTGATTAGAGAAATCATTGATAGGAATGATGTAAAAATGGATTATGTTCCCACAGACGATAACCTGGCCGATTCTCTGACAAAGGCTGTTTCTCAGAGAAAACATGATAGTCATTATGAGGCTTTGGGCATACGACTTAGGTCTGATTGGCTCTAGGCCAAGTGGGAGCTTGTTAGCATATGGGTGTCCTAGAGACAATCTTTTGATTAAATAAAGGACACTAGATGTAGAACTTTATTTGTCGCAAATAAATGTAAGCACTATTTATTCAGTTTCATATTGTGTCTCGATATTACTGTTAATATTATATGAATGAACTGGATAAACCCCTTGGAATAGAACAGGTATCTCTTGAGTATCTGTGATGAGATCACGATCATGAGGATTCAAGGATATTGCATGTCTATTCCTAATTATATGTTCCTAGTCTAGAGACACTGAGTTTGGGGATCAGTGATCTCGAGTAAAGACTAGTACGACTTATCTACTTGTATATGGATACAAGGTAAAGACCTCATGAGCTGCAGATATGGAGATATCTTAGCTAAAGTCGTGGGTGGACCTATAAGAGTATAGCTCGCACTGAACAGACCCAAAAAGAGACTCTATGAGGAAATCTCACAGATAGTGTCATTAGAGTAATCTCTTTATGTTTGGGTGTGTCTTTCCTTAGACCAAAAGTTATTACCTAGACTGTGTTCTTGAAGGCATGTTTTGATTGTATACCTCGTCTGCCTGAAACATGGAGACTCATAGGTATACTGTTGGGCGTGTCCTTAAAGGGCACAGGGCTAGGGTAATAAGCTGAAGGAATTCGTCAAATCTCTGTGAGAGATTAGGTTATCTGTAAACCGGAGAAATTGGGATGACATTTACAGGGACTCGGGAATCTATGCATAGTAAAAGAGATCATGAGATGATCTGCCTTTAGAGTCAGTAAATTGAAGATTCCCTATTTCGAATAAAGCTTACCCAAAACCGCAGGGGTTGATACATTTCCTTACCCTAGGTTAATGGGAAGATAACCGAGACGAAGGGAAATACATACGGTAACCAAATATGTGCAATAGGATGATCAAGTCATTAATCTGACTAGTTCTGGGGCAACAAAGCATTGCTAGTGCTCTGTGTTGTCATTAATTGGGTTGTGGGCTTGTTGGGCCCAAGCCCAGTTATGTCAGTAGCTAAGTTGGACCTAATGGGTCACACACTAACACCTTGTAGTTATGATGGACTAGCTTTAAAGGTATTGGGCCTAATAATGTTATTAGCCCAAGAAGTTGTTTGGAAGCCCACCTAAATGGGTGGGTGGTGCATGGAGTTTAGTAATGGGCTTGGATAGTTCAAGCCATTACTAATTAATTTAATTAGTTAAATTAATAATCAAATATTTGAATTTCGAATTTTGAATTTGAAATTTGAATTTTGAAATTTGAATTTAGAATTTGAATTTCGAAATTCGAATTTTGAATTTGAAATTTGAAATTTGAAATTTGAATTTTAAAATTTGAATTTGAATTTGAATTTTGAAATTCGAATTTTGAATTTGAAATTTGAAATTTTGAATTTTGAATTTTGAATTTGAATGTTTGAACGTTTGAATTCAAGTGTTTGAATTCGAATTTGAATTGGTTTTGAAAAGTTGTTTCATAACAAAAGGATAAGACAGGATCTTATTGGAGCATATTCCTTGGATGAAGAAGCATCTTTGGAGGCTCTCCCTAGGCTGTTTGGTGCATCACTTTTAAGTGATAAGAGTGTTATCTTATCACTTAAAACAAACCTCCATTCAGATTTGGTGGTTGAGGGAATCAGTGGGTAAGTTGATTCAAATTTTGAATGCAACTGCTCAATGTATTTGGACCCTTTATAGGGCTGAATTATGCGCATGAAAACTATATACTATATGATAGTTTATGAATTTAAGTTTAAATTAATTTGAATTTAAATTCATGTGGATAAGATTGGAGGTTGTTGGCAAAGTTTGTTTTGCAACAGCTCCACCTTATCACACTGTTTCATGCATAACTTTCAAAGAAATTTGAAAGTTTGTTTTTCATTTTGAATGAATGAATTCCCTCCTCCTCTCTCAAGGGTGCGCATAAATAGACATGTTCCTCACCTTAGGTTTCATTGGAAAACCAAGCCAACTCTCCTCCTCTATGCACCATTCTGTAGGGTAGCTCAGTACACCTTTCCAAACAGGATACCTAGCCTCCACCCTCACCACTTGTGCGCATAGCAAGCCTCATTGTGGTGTTCATCTGGTGGCTTTCAAGAAAGAGTTCTTGCATCATAGACGAACGGTGGTGTGGATCACCATTAGAGGGTTTGAACCCTTCAAGCCTGACATCTCATCTCCCTGACTGATCAGGCCAAAACAAGGTAACATCATGCTGTCTTAAAGCATGAATCTATGAGTGCATGTATGTTCCGCAGTAAAATTTTTGTTTTACACCTTACATGCATCAGCCTTCAAAGGCCAGTTTACTATCAGCTGCAACTCTAATACGATTTAGCAAACAACCCTCTTGGATGCATACAAGAGTGGGTGTTACAGTAGACGTTTCAGTTTGCATGACTTTATGTTTTGTTTATGGTTATTTCCGTTTTGTATTAGTTTTTAAGATCATTGATTGTCCTTTATTATCAATTACTTTATGTATTGCCTGATTAAAAGGCTTGATTGTTGAAGAATAATAATAAAGCAGAGAACTTCTGCATTTTCCTGAAAGTTTATTTTCCCTATAATTTTGCATCAATTTCTCTAATGATGTTGAATGAATTTTGGACAAACTCTAAACCAAAATTACATGAAAAATACAATATATGAGATTTGATTGGTATCTAAACATAATAAATTGTGTTAAGCTCATGCAAACACATGTTGCCATCAATTTTGTCCCAGGTTTCTATGATTTGGTAATTAATTATGATGACAAATTTTTCACAGAAAATTGAATAAATTTTTTTAAATTTAAAAATCTTTTGGGGTCTAATTATTTTTTTTTGGTGTTAATTTCTTCCTTTTTCGTAGGTGAAACAATGAAAATCAACTTTAAAGTTTTGGTCACGTGATTTATTAGAGGTATAGATGCACAAAATTGTGAAACACCAATTCCCAATATCGTTTACCATTATTTTAAAAAACACACACACACACACACAAACCACGTGGGTGGGCGTGATGGTTCAGCATCTCATCCCTTAAGCAAGTGGTTGGGGGTTCGAACCCCAACTTTTGTCAATGGAAAGCATTTCGTGGCCAGCTCTTTACCGCTTTGTGCGCTGACGCGGGGCGAGGGATTAGTCTCATGACTATCGGGATACCCGATGTAATCCAAACAAAAAATATCAGATCTTTAACATGAGAAGAGAAGAGCACGTACATTGTAAAATCATTATTATCAAAGTTTCAAAACACACATGACCTAATCCTCTCATTATGTCCATGTGACACACAAGTTTCCTCAAATGGCTAAAAATGAAACCTCAAATATCTGTTTGGGAAAATAGTTTGTATCAATTGACTCAATCCCCTAAATCAAAAGTGCAAAGTTCCCACTATTCTTCTCTTGCTTTATTGTTATTCTCTTTTGGTCAAAATTGACTTGAAAAGAAGAGCCGTGAGTGACGTCATACTAAAAATGGGACTCAAATTTGCTAAGCAAACAATACAGAATTGTAGTTCCAAAAATAAAAGGGATTAATTAGCATAATCATATATGTGATCTCTTACTTTTCTTTTCTTTTCTTTTTACTATAAATATTAGTGTAGTGGGAGAGAGGCTATATTGAAAAATGGACATTGTTATATCAGACCAGGTTACATTACATAATTTCATAATTTCGCATATGAATTAATGAACGTTAATGCTGAAACATGACTGAAATTGACTAAATAGGAATGAAGTAGGATTCAGAAAAGTCACAACTCTCAATATAATTTTATTTAACCAAAAATAATTAAATAAATTAGAGTCCATAACATCATTAAATAGGCAACAAAAAACCAAATAATCCTAAAAAATAAAAAGACAAGAGTTAAATAGAAAATAATTAAAAACTTTACAAAAAATTATCACAAAAGCCTAAAAAATATTGCGGCTCTTTGCAAAGCATGAGCCATTTCAGAAAATCGATTCCAATGTGAGGTCAAGTTTGAGCACCTTCAATCCGGTAAAAACATATGCATTGTTCGCATGTTAACTACATTGCTCCTTCTTCTTGGATACAAATAAAATAGATGGGTCTTGAAACCCATTTGAACCTCCTTAAAATAACAAGGTTGTTCCTCATCAATTCTCTCCATCTTCCTCACCTCAGGTCTATAGTTCATTTTCATTCTATATTTATACCCCACAAATGGTTGTCTCTGCCTATGCATAACATCCCTCGTTTCATTCCCTACATTTCTAATAGGCACTGTTCTCAAAAGCCCTGTCTGTCCTTCATCACCACTTGGCCTCAAAGCATTGAGGTTGACACTATTAATCATAGGCAAGTGTGATATGTGATGAGCAAAAAGAGTGTCAGCACCATGACCATACCCTCCAGCACATTCCACCACACATTTCATGTATATTTGTGTTGCTTTCTTTAGAAATCTTATGGGGGATAATATGAAGTGCTTAAACTTACTTTGCTTGCTTGCTTCCTTCGCCATTGTTCCTTTATCTTCAACAATATTGCACAAAGAATCAAATCTAATAAATAAAGGACATAAAAAGGTTCAAATACTAATAGATGAGAAACTCTAAACTTGACAAACACGCCTTTTACAAATAAAAAAAACTCAATATGAAAATGTAATTTGTGCAGCCAAGAGTGTGCTAAGAAGATTGGCTAAGGTTTAAGTGGAAAAGAAGAAGAGATACAAAACTAAGGAAGAAGAAGGGCTATATATAGATGTGGCGCCTTATTAACATTTCAGTTTTAAGGTTTTTTATGAATTTTAATAATTGCTGACGTTGCATGACTTTATGTTTTGTTTATGTTTATTTCGGTTTTATATCAGTTTTTAAGACCATTGATGGTCCTTTATTGTCAATTACTTTTGTATTGCCTGATTAAAAGGCTTGTTAGAAGACGTGAAATAAGGACTTTTGATTGTTGAAGAATAATAATATAGTAGAGAACTTCTGCATTTTCAATTTCTCTAATGATGTTGAATGAATTTTGCACAAACTCTGCACCAAAATTACATGAAAAATATAATATATGAGATTTGATTGGTATCTAAACATAATAAATTGTGTTAAGTTCATGCCAACACATGTTGCCACCAATTTTGTCCCTAGTTTCTATGATTTGGTAATTAATTATGATGTCAATTTTTTCACAGAAAATTGAATAAAAAATTTTATATTTAAAAATCTTTTGGGGTCTAATTATTATTATTATTAATTTTTGGTGTTAATTTCTTCCTTTTTCGTAGGTGAAACAATGAAAATCAACTTTAAAGATTTGGTCACATGATTTATTAGAGGTATAGATGCACAAAATTGTGAAACAACACTTCCCAATATCGTTTAACATTATTTAAAAATAAAACACACATACACAAAGATCAATAGACAATTATATCAGATCGTTAACATGAGAGATGTAAGAACCTGCACCGCTAATTAAGGTTATTAATGATTTAATTGTGATAAATTAGGAAATGATTCCATAAGTTGAATATATAGGCATTTAAGTCATAACGCGCAGTATTAGCCTTAATAGCTACGCAAAAAATTTTGATCCCAAACTTTTGAAGAGCACGTGACATTATAAAATCATCTTCTATTATTCTAAAGGAATTCCAATCCATTTGTTGGAAAGTTTTGCCATGTGTCACACCCTCCTTGCATCTCAGATTTCTGTTCACACCATACCCACTTAAAAACTTTCCTTCTTTGGCAAATTCGAATTATTAAATATTTTAAACATTTTAAAATACGAAAAAAGGCCTTCGATTCATTAGACGTTGCCACGTGAAGTGGGGAGAGTTTATCACATTGTGCAAGGAATTAAGATGGATTAAAGGTTTCTCTCTCCCTTAAGCTGTAAACAGATAATGACATGCCAATAAACTCTCATTTGATTTTTTTTTACTAATCTGTTGTGATTTCGTCTCTGTTGTGATGCCTCGTGTGCTTTTCAATTGGGAAAAAATATTCAGATGAGGTATGGTGCGATGTCGTTCCTATGGATGCTTGTCACATTTTATTAGGTAGGCCATGGCAATTTGATAGGAAAGCAAGACATGATGGTTTCAAAAATACTTACACCTTCAAAAGGATGGTCACCTTATTACACTAGCACCTTCAGATTGGAGAAAGGAAGCGAAGAATAATCTCTTCTCTAAGGCAGAAATTTTAGAATTGACAGAATTCGCAACTGTAATGCTAGAAGAGTTGCCGCCTGGATTACCACCTGAAGACGATGCAGATTCGAGGGCGAATCTTTTCCTAGCATGAGAGGATGATGTACTTAAGTCAACATAAGTTATTATAATTGCAGACGTTTCAGTTTTAAGGCCTTTTATGAATTTTAATAATTGCAGACGTTTCAGTTTGCATGACTTTATGTTTTGTTTATGGTTATTTCCGTTTTGTATTAGTTTTTAAGACCATTGATTGTCCTTTATTATCAATTACTTTCTGTATTGCCTGATTAAAAGGCTTGATTGTTGAAGAGTAATAATAAAGCAGAGAACTTCTGCATTTTCCTGAAAGTCTATTTTCCCTATAATTTTGCATCAATTTCTCTAATGATGTTGAATGAATTTTGGACAAACTCTGAACCAAAATTACATGAAAAATACAATATATGAGATTTGATTGGTATCTAAACATAATAAATTGTGTTAAGATCATGAAACACATGTTGCCACCAATTTTGTCCCAGGTTTCTATGATTTGGTAATTAATTATGATGACAAATTTTTCACAGAAAATTGAACAAATTTTTTTAAATTTAAAAGACTTTTGGGGTTTAATTATTATTTTTGTGTGTTAATTTCTTCCTTTTTCGTAGGTGAAACAATGAAAATCAACTTTAAAGTTTTTGTCACGTGATTTATTAGAGGTATAGATGCACAAAATTGTGAAACACCAATTCCCAATATCGTTTACCATTATTTTAAAAAACACACACACACACACAAACCACGTGGGTGGGCGTGATGGTTCAGCATCTCATCCCTTAAGCAAGTGGTTGGGGGTTCGAACCCCAACTTTTGTGAATGGAAAGCAATCCATGGCCAGCTCTTTTCCGCTTTGTGCGCTGACGTGGGGCGAGGGATTAGTCTCATGTCTATCGGGATACCCGATGTAATCCAAAAAAAAAATATCAGATCTTTAACATGAGAAGAGAAGAGCACGTACATTGTAAAATCATTATTATCAAAGTTTCAAAACACACATGACCTAATCCTCTCATTATGTCCATGTGACACACAAGTTTCCTCAAATGGCTAAAAATGAAACCTCAAATATCTGTTTGGGAAAATAGTTTGTATCAATTGACTCAATCCCCTAAATCAAAAGTGAAAAGTTCCCACTATTCTTCTCTTGCTTCATTGTTATTCTCTTTTGGTCCAAATTGACTTGAAAAGAAGAGGCTGACGTCATACTAAAAATGGGACTCAAATTTGCTAAGCAAACAATACAGAATTGTAGTTCCAAAAATAAAAGGGATTAATTAGCATAATCATACATGTGATCTCTTACTTTTTTTTCTTTTCTTTTTACTATAAATATTAGTGTAGTGGGAGAGGCTATATTGAAAAATGGACATTGTTATATCAGTACAGAATTTCATAATTTCGCATATGAATTAATGATCGTTAATGCTGAAACATGAATGAAATTGACTAAATAGGAATGAAGTAGGTTTCGGAAAAGTCACAACTCTCAATATAATTTTATTTAACCAAAAATAATTAAATAAATTAGATTCCATAACATCATTAAATAGGCAACAAAAAACCAAATAATCCTAAAAAATAAAAAGACAAAAGTTAAATAGAAAATAATTAAAAACTTTACAAAAAATTATCACAAAAGCCTAAAAAATATTGCGGCTCATTGCAAAGCATGAGCCATTTCAGAAAATCGATTCCAATGTGAGGTCAAGTTTGAGCCCCTTCAATCCGATAAAAACATATACATTATTCGCATGTTGACTACATTGCTCCTTCTTCTTGGATACAAATAAAATATATGGGTCTTGAAACCCATTTGAACCTCCTTAAAATAACAAGGTTGTTCCTCATCAATTCTCCCCATCTTCCTCACCTCAGGTCTATAGTTCATTTTCATTCTATATTTATACCCCACAAATGGTTGTCTTTGCCTATGCATAACATCGCTCGTTTCATTCCCTACATTTCTAATAGGCACTGTTCTCAAAAGCCCTGTCTGTCCTTCATCACCACTTGGCCTCAAAGCATTGAGGTTGACATTATTAGTCATAGGCAAGTGTGATATATGATGAGCAGAAAGAGTGTCAGCACCATGACCATACCCTCCAGCACATTCCACCACACACTTCATGTATATTTGCGTTGCTTTCTTTAGAAATCTTATGGGGGATAATATGAAGTGCTTAAACTTACTTTGCTTGCTTGCTTCCTTCGCCATTGTTCCTTTATCTTCAACAATATTGCACAAAGAATCAAATCTAATAAATAAAGGACATAAAAAGGTTCAAACACGCCTTTTGCAAATAAAAAAACTCAATATGAAAATGTACTTTGTGCAGCCAAGAGTGTGCTAAGAAGATTGGCTAAGGTTTCAGTGGAGAAGAAGAAGAGATACAAAATTAAGGAAGAAGAAGGGCTATATATAGATGTGGCGCCTTATTAACGTTTCAGTTTTAAGGTTTTTTATGAATTTTAATAATTGCTGACGTTGCATGACTTTATGTTTTGTTTATGTTTATTTCCGTTTTGTATCAGTTTTTAAGACCATTGATGGTCCTTTATTGGCAATTACTTTTGTATTGCCTGATTAAAAGGCTTGTTAGAAGACGTGAAATGAGGACTTTTGATTGTTGAAGAATAATAATATAGTAGAGAACTTCTGCATTTTCAATTTCTCTAATGATGTTGAATGAATTTTGCTCAAACTATGCACCAAAATTACATGAAAAATATAATATGAGACTTGATTGGTATCTAAACATAATAAATTGTGTTAAGCTCATGCCAACACATGTTGCCACCAATTTTGTCCCTAGTTTCTATGATTTGGTAATTAATTATGATGTCAATTTTTTCACAGAAAATTGAATAAAAAATTTTATATTTAAACATCTTTTGGGGTCTAATTATTATTATTATTAATTTTTGGTGTTAATTTCTTCCTTTTTCGTAGGTGAAACAATGAAAATCAACTTTAACGATTTGGTCACATGATTTATTAGAGGTATAGATGCACAAAATTGTGAAACAACACTTCCCAATATCATTTAACATTATTTAAAAAAAAAAACACACATACACAAAGATCAATAGACAATTATATCAGATCGTTAACATGAGAAATGTAAGAACCCGCACCGCTAATTAAGGTAATTAATGATTTAATTGTGATAAATTAGGAAATGATTCCATAAGTTGAATATATAGGCATTTAAGTCATAACGCGCAGTATTTGTAACAGCCCGTTACCTACCGGTATTGTTAACATTGATTATGATATTAAGCGCAGTTACAATCACAGTAATTGAGTTAATTAAATTACGGGCAACTTTTTTTCTTTTAACACATTCCTTTTAGTAACCAATAACCTTTTCCGTAATCAATTAAAACAACACTATAATCGTAAATGCAATTCGCGGAATCATTCAGTTTACTAACATCACTAATCTCTCTTTTTATTCAACTCATTTAAACTCATCAAATTACTTTCACATCTTATCATGTTCTAGTCCTTTACATTAGCTACGTGTGGTTTCAAACCGCGCACCATTTGGAGTTCTACACACCAAGTTAATCCCCTTTCTTTTAGTCTAGAAAAACCTGAATTTTCGAAATTTACACTGTGGTAATCGATTACCAGTGGGTGGTAATCAATTACCACCAGTCAAAAATGAGGCAGTAGCCAATTTTTCATCCCCTGTTCTCTGGTAATCGATTACCAAGCTTGGGTAATCGATTACTCCACTTGGTAATCGATTACCAAGCCTCTGGTAATCGATTACCAGGCAGACAGTAGCATATATTTCATCCCCTGATGCATGGTAATCGATTACTATGCAGTAAAAATGACAGTAGACAGCTTTTTAAGTCCAAAAAGAGTTGTGTAATCCATTCCTAACACCTTAATACTCCACACAACACTTACACATACCCTAATGTAGGCTCTAGGCCCTTCCATCATGCGTTTTCATTCAATAATGCATCCTTTACAAGGTCCTTAAGATCATGGCCATTTTACAACAAAGATGGACCATTTTACAACATAATATGCCAAGGCTTCAAATACAAGAAATGTGGCAATGGACAAGTCCCATGCTCACTCAAAATACACAATTTATCCATGGCATGAATAAAAGCAATAAACAAGACTTAGAAGGTAATCATGAACACTACAAAAGCATGGAAATCACATCATGCAATATGTTCATGACCTAAGTCTCAAAATACTAAATGGCATGCTATGTGCACTCCATGTCTTCTCCAAAATGTCATGCAAGCTCACTGCACCACATGCAATCCGCTGTCCACTAAGCGGGCTTCTTGCCCGAAGCTCCTCCTGGCTCATAATGCCCTGAAATGTGGTCCCCCAAACACGGGGTGAGATATACAAATATATCTCAGTAAACCAATGGAGCTAGAGGCTTTCTCCACTCCATGGCTCACTCAATGTGCAAATATAACATCATATAATATGCATGACATACAATATTACCAACAACTGGAGACAAACCGAGAACATCCACAATTGGATTTACGTTCAAGGACTCCATCATATAACTCCCGAGACCTTCCTGGCGCCTCTCCCATGGTTGAGAAGACTCCATGGCAAAACCCAACTGGAACTCCTCATGAGCCCTATCCAACGGATGTCCCACGTTTGGATCATCCTGGTGTCGCTCCCAGAGTCGACCCCACGACAAAACCCAACTGAAATTCCCAGCGGAATGTCCAGCGGATGTCCAAACCAACACACGTCAACTGGCCAGTGACCAAACAATTTTCACACATATCAAGCAATGTGGCATACAAGCATATAATCACACAATGCCATAAACACAAAATCCAACCGTAACCTTCCACTAGGTGTGGTGGAGCACACAAGGGATTAAACCCCAGTTCCAAGGGTTTACCTCAACACTAACAATTCTGTTCCACACGTACGCTCCAAATCAATCTTTCACAATCACGTTCGTGTGAGGCACCCTACAACGATCAACAATTCCAAATTACACCAAACCTCAAATTTCATGAAATTTCCCCAAATTTTCCTAAGTTAAAAATCTCACTTTTTCACCAAAATTTATCATAGCATTTCTAGCTTACAAGCATCATTTTAAGGCATTTTCATCTAATAGCATTTTTCCATTTGGGCTCTCTATCATCACATATCTAAGATTAAAGACTTAGTGCATAAATTTCTAGATCTACAAAATCAACCACAAAGATACCACAAATATACTCACAATCTATGATAGACACACTACCAAGGCTCCACCAATCCAAAGGAAGATCAAAAGCTCCAAAAACCCTCAAAACCTCCAAGGTTCGGATCTGAGTTTGTCCAAAAATGCAGCAAGGAGACGATTTCGAAGCTTGGGAGTATCACCAATGGCTTTAGAAGGTTGTTTACAATAAATATCAACACCAAAATCAAGAGATTTGGTGGAGAATTGCTCCCAAGGTGAAGAAGAAGAGAAATGGGTGTGTTGATGCAAATGGAGCAGATGCACGGGCAAGGAGGAGAAAAAGAGAAGAAGAAGGCGTGGGGGTGTGGGGAAACTTAAGTGGATTCGGTCACGCGGGTCCCACACGCGATTTAACTTTAATCCCGACACTGTTTCTGATCATACATTCTTAATCTACATATTTTTCTAGTCCATGACATATTTTTATTTCCTAAAAATATTGATAAAAATTTCACACTTATCGGTACACTCATACCGCAGTATTTTACACTTAAAAAGTCACTATTCATCAATTTTTCCCAAATTTGTCTATTCACTCAATTTTCCGCCCTGATTCCATTTCCAGCATTATTTTTGTCATATGAAATCTCTAACTCAATTTTTATGCCTCAGAATACATGGCTGGTCAATTACCGCTTTGCCCTTTTTGTCCATTTTGGCCATAAATCATGGATTTTCACTAATCCATCAGTTTTCATTTCACATTATAATTCAAAATACACATTTAACTTTATGAGGTGTTTTATTCACCCTTCCTTTTAGAAATTTTGTCCGCAAAATTAAATCATACCTGCTCGCTAACTCAGGATACAGCCGGAGAATCTCGTCCTCCCGCTCCCAAGTAGCCTCCTCATGTGTGCGGCCTTCCCACTGAATCTTCAGCATGGGAATAATTTTACTTCTCAGTCTCTTTTCACTGCGGTCCAATATTGCAATAGGACCAACGGGAGTCTTCAAGTTCTCCCTCATTTCAATATTATCCGGTATCACCACATGTGATTCATCCGGAACGTAAAGTCGCAACTGCGACGCATGAAAAACATCATGTAAATTGGACAACTGCGGGGGTAAGGCAAGCTGATAGGCCACCAATCCTACTCTTTTCATAATTTGATACGGTCCAATGAACCGTGGACTCAGCTTCCTCACACCCAACGCACGGCCAACACCCGTGACCGGAGACAATCGTACAAAAACATGGTCACCTTCCTCAAATTCTAGCGGCCTATGCTTATTGTCATAGTAGCTTTTCTGCCGATTCTGTGCCTGTTTCAATTTTTCTCTGATCAGTTCTATTTGCACTGTTGTTTCCTGCACAAAATCCGGACCAAATCTTTCTTTATCGTCTACCTCAGTCCAACAAGTAGGAGTACGACACCTCCTCCCATACAATACCTCATACGGTGCCATACCCAGACTTGAGTGAAAACTGTTATTATAAGAAAACTCCACCAATGGCAAGTACTTATCCCAGGCAGTACCCTGTTCCAATGTGCAAGCTCTCAACATATCCTCAAGTGTCTGTATGGTCCTCTCAGTCTGACCATCAGTCTGCGGGTGATACGCAGTGCTCAGTCGAAGCTGAGTGCCAAAAGCCTGCTGCAAAGCTCCCCAAAAACGTGAAGTAAACTTCGGGTCCCGATCACTGACAATGCTAATCGGTATCCCATGGAGTCTAACAATCTCCTTTACATACAACGTAGCCAACTTCTCTATGGTGAAATCCACTCGTACTGGTAGAAAGTGTGCAGACTTCGTAAGTCGGTCCACAATAACCCAAATCGAATCGTAACCAGCTTGAGTTCGAGGCAATCCCACAACAAAATCCATCGAAATACTCTCCCATTTCCATTCTGGTATATCCAGCGGCTGAAGTAATCCAGCAGGTTTCTGATGCTCTATTTTTACTTTTTGACAAACCAAGCACTTAGATACGTACTCGGCAACATCCCTTTTCATCCCAGGCCACCAGAACTTAACTTTCAAATCTTGGTACATTTTTATGGCACCTGGGTGGATAGCATATTGACCCTTATGGGCCTCAGTCATAACTTCCTCTGCAAGTTCCTTGGGCACAACAATCCTGCCCTGATATAATAATAGTCCCTGTTCATTAACAGATATGCCACTCTGGCCTTTCAAATATTTAATACTTTCATTCCGAATTTGAGTCTCTTTAATCTTCTCGTGCAGCTCGTTCTCAATCCGAGTCAACTCCATATCACACATTCTCCCTGCAAAGAAATCTGTTATTTTCATGTCCCGAAATTGCTCAATTATTTCATGAACCCACATCATCATATGAGATAAATTGACAGACTTTCTACTCAATGCATCTGCCACAACATTAGCCTTTCCTGGGTGATATTTCAGCTCAAAGTCATAGTCTTTCAAGAATTCAACCCATCTACGCTGCCTCATATTCAGCTCCTTCTGATCAAACAAATATTTCAAGCTTTTATGATCACTGAACACAGCAAACTTCATCCCATACAGAAAGTGCCTCCAGATTTTCAAGGCAAACACAATAGCAGCCAGTTCCAAGTCGTGCGTCGGATAATTCTCTTCATGCGGTCTTAACTGTCTGGACGCGTAAGCAATCACTTTTCCTTCCTGCATCAGTACGCTCCCTAAACCTTTCTTAGAAGCATCACAATATAAAACAAACTCACCCTCCGGATCAGGTAGAGTTAACACCGGAGCAGTGGTCAACTTCTTCTTAAGTAGCAGAAAACAATCCTCACATTTCTGGGTCCACACAAAAGGAGTATCCTTTCGTGTCAACCGGGTCAACGGTAGAACCATTGCAGAAAATCCTTGTATAAACCGGCGATAATAACCAGCAAGCCCCAGAAAACTTCTAATCTCAGTCACAGTCTTAGGTCGTTCCCAGTCGCTTACCGCTTTAATCTTGCTTGGATCCACTGCAACACCGCTTGCAGAAATAATATGACCCAAAAATTGCACCTCAGACAACCAGAATTCACACTTAGACGGTTTAGCATACAGTTTCTTATCCTTCAACACCTGTAACACAGTCCTCAAATGGTCGATGTGCTCCTCCTCACTCTTAGAATAGATCAAAATGTCATCAATAAATACTATTACAAACTGGTCCAAATACGGTTTAAAGATGCGATTCATATAATCCATGAACACCGCAGGGGCATTAGTAAGCCCAAAAGGAATCACTTGATATTCAAAATGTCCATATCTGGATCGGAAAGCTGTTTTAGGTACATCCTCCGGTTTAATCCAAATCTGGTGATATCCGGACCGGAGATCGATCTTTGAAAACACACAGGCATCCCTCAGCTGATCTAATAAGTCATCAATGCGCGGCAATGGGTACCGGTTCTTAATCGTCACTTTATTCAACTGTCGGTAGTCAGTGCACAATCTCATGCTGCCATCCTTTTTCTTCACAAATATCACCGGTGCTCCCCACGGAGACACACTCGGCCTAATAAAATTCTTCGCAGATAGTTTCTCAATGTGTTGCTTCAACTCGGCCAACTCAAGTGGCGACATCCGGTCTGGAGCCAAGGAGATCGGCCCCACACCAGGCAATAGGTCGATCGAGAATTCAATCTCTCTCTCAGGCGAAAATTTCGGTATCTCATCAGGGAATACATCCTCAAACTCATTAACAAACGGAATAGAAAAAATCTCCTCCTTTTTGTCACCCACCAATCCGCCCAAAAGGACATAACCCAGATCTCCAGCCTTCAAGGCTTTCACAGTTTGACTAACATACAAATACAAAGACGGACAAACAGAGGGCCTCTCGTGAGATAGCAACAACCTCTTTCCGCAGCAATCAATCATTGCGCAGTTCCGAGACAACCAATCCATCCCCAATATCAAATTGACAGAGGCCAGGGGTAAGATAATTAAATCAATAGTGTAACCCCTGCCTAAATAGGTGAACTTTACATCTTCGGAAATCCAAGACGATTCACTAACCTCTCCTGTAGCGGTAGTAATACGCATCGGAGGAACCATTCGTGTTACTCTTAAGTCCAACGCTTTAGCCACATAGTCCGCTACAAAAGAATGCGTTGCTCCCGAATCAAACAACACAGACAAATCAACATTAGAGAGGAAAATTATACCTTTTACCAGATTCGGAGCCTTTTCAGAATGTTGAGCATTTGTAGTATATACCCGTCCAACAGTAGGAACAGCAGCAGTAGGAGTAGCAGTAGTAGTCGCGGTCGGCAAGGCCTGCAGATTCGCAGCCTGCCCCGCAGAAGATGGACAATTTCTAGCAAAGTGGCCATTCTGACCACATTTAAAACAAGCCAACGGACCAGCACCACATACACCTCTGTGGTATTTCTTGCACTTTCCACATTGTGGGGTAAAATATCTGTCCGCAACACCACCACCACCGGGGGTTCCACCCCTCTTGAATTGACCAGGAGGCTGCCTTACATGCAACCCCCTACCCCTATTATTATTGAAGCCTCCTCTATTAGTATTTCCTGAAGAACCAGGTGTCCTCTTAATCTCTTGCTCTTTTGCCGAATCAGATTTCGGATACCTACCATAAACAGTCTCGACCCTCTTGCATTGGGTCACCAAATCAGCAAAGTTTCTCACCGCAGTATTAGACATTCTTTTTGCAATCTTTTCATTCAGCCCTCTTTGGAACTTAGCTGACAAAAACTCCGGAGTAGGTAGAGTACCCCCATAATTTGCAAATTTTACCAGTTCATTAAATTTTGCTACATAGGCATCCATAGTCATGACTCCCTGCACAAGACTATCATACTCACCTTGCTTTGCCTCCCAAACATCACGGGGAAAATATTCTTCATGAAATAGACCTTCGAACATTGTCCAAGAAATAATCTCACCCTGAATAGCATATGGGCGAGACACATTGTCCCACCACTCCTGGGCGTCACCCTCCAGCATGTAAACATAATACAACAATTTCTGTGGATCTTGACATCTCATCACTTGAAAAATCTTATCCATTCCCCTCAGCCAAGCAGTAACCTCCTTTGGGTCCCTTGACCCCAGAAAAGCGGGTGGCTTATGTTTCCTAAAGGATATGAGCCTACGCTCATCATCAGCATTATCAACTACCTGTCCCGCAGCCCCAGTGGATTGGGCAACAGATGACGGATCAGGAACATAGCTAGGGTCAGTGGTATGATGACTAGCCTCACCAGTGTGGTGACTAGCCCCACTCTCCCCTTGTTGAGGAGTAACAGATGGCGTCGGTGTAGGAGTCACCGTAGCCGTGTGTGGAGGTGAATCATCCCTCCTAGGACGGTTTCTATCAGCCCTCATTTCAGCCATAAAGGCTTGCATCATATCCTGATTAGTCTTCATCAGGTTTTCAGTCATATTTCTATTTGCAGCCGTCTCCGCCTGCAGAGCATTCAAGACTGCAGTGACCGGATCCGGTGGCAAAGGACCTGCACCACGTGCCCCACGGCGACCACGCGCCCTACTCATGATATCTGTACATGTAACACAAAGGAATGAGTTGATCAGACCCACACTGAGGAATCACATATACATTAATCATAAATAGTTCACAGATAGCTATGGAACACAAGATACAAACATACACAATCAGAGTTTTCCCTCACAAAACTGCTCTGATACCATAAAATGTAACAGCCCGTTACGTACCGGTATTGTTAACATTGATATGATATTAAGCGCAGTTACAATCACAGTAATTGAGTTAATTAAATTACGGGCAACTTTTTTTCTTTTAACACATTCCTTTTAGTAACCAATAACCTTTTCCGTAATCAATTAAAACAACACTATAATCGTAAATGCAATTCGCGGAATCATTCAGTTTACTAACATCACTAATCTCTCTTTTTATTCAACTCATTTAAACTCATCAAATTACTTTCACATCTTATCATGTTCTAGTCCTTTACATTAGCTACGCGTGGTTTCAAACCGCGCACCATTTGGAGTTCTACACACCAAGTTAAGCCCCTTTCTTTTAGTCTAGAAAAACCTGAATTTTCGAAATTTACACTGTGGTAATCGATTACCAGTGGGTGGTAATCGATTACCACCAGTCAAAAATGAGGCATTAGCCAATTTTTCATCCCCTGTTCTCTGGTAATCGATTACCAAGCTTGGGTAATCGATTACTCCACTTGGTAATCGATTACCAAGCCTCTGGTAATCGATTACCAGGCAGACAATAGCATATATTTCGTCCCCTGATGCATGGTAATCGATTATTATGCAGTAAAATGACAGTAGACAGCTTTTTAAGTCCAAAAAGAGTTGTGTAATCCATTCCTAACACCTTAATACTCCACACAACACTTACACATACCCTAATGTAGGCTCTAGGCCCTTCCATCATGCATTTTCATTCAATAATGCATCCTTTACAAGGTCCTTAAGATCATGGCCATTTTACAACAAAGATGGACCATTTTACAACATAATATGCCAAGGCTTCAAATACAAGAAATGTGGCAATGGACAAGTCCCATGCTCACTCAAAATACACAATTTATCCATGGCATGAATAAAAGCAATAAACAAGACTTAGAAGGTAATCATGAACACTACAAAAGCATGGAAATCACATCATGCAATATGTTCATGACCTAAGTCTCAAAATACTAAATGGCATGCTATGTGCACTCCATGTCTCCTCCAAAATGTCATGCAAGCTCACTGCACCACATGCAATCCGCTGTCCACTAAGCGGGCTTCTTGCCCGAAGCTCCTCCCGGCTCATAATGCCCTGAAATGTGGTCCCCCAAACACGGGGTGAGATATACAAATATATCTCAGTAAACCAATGGAGCTAGAGGCTTTCTCCACTCCATGGCTCACTCAATGTGCAAATATAACATCATATAATATGCATGACATACAATATTACCAACAACTGGAGACAAACTGAGAACATCCACAATTGGATTTACGTTCAAGGACTCCATCATATAACTCCCGAGACCTTCCTGGCGCCTCTCCCATGGTTGAGAAGACTCCATGGCAAAACCCAACTGGAACTCCTCATGAGCCCTATCCAGCGGAAGTCCCACGTTTGGATCATCCTGGTGTCGCTCCCAGAGTCGACCCCACGGCAAAACCCAACTGAAATTCCCAGCGGAATGTCCAAACCAACACACGTCAACTGGCCAGTGACCAAACAATTTTCACACATATCAAGCAATATGGCATACAAGCATATAATCACACAATGCCATAAACACAAAATCCAACCACAACCTTCCACTAGGTGTGGTGGAGCACACAAGGGATTAAACCCCAGTTCCAAGGGTTTACCTCAACACTAACAATTCCGTTCCACATGTGCGCTCCAAATAAATCTTTCACAATCACGTCCGTGTGAGGCACCCTACAACGATCAACAATTCCAAATTACACCAAACCTCAAATTTCATGAAATTTCCCCAAATTTTCCTAGTTAAAAATCTCACTTTTTCACCAAAATTTATCATAGCATTTCTAGCTTACAAGCATCATTCTAAGGCATTTTCATCTAATAGCATTTTTCCATTTGGGCTCTCTATCATCACACATCTAAGATTAAAGACTTAGTGCATAAATTTCTAGATCTACAAAATCAACCACAAAGATACCACAAATATACTCACAATCTATGGTAGACACACTACCAAGGCTCCACCAATCCAAAGGAAGATCAAAAGCTCCAAAAACCCTCAAAACCTCCAAGGTTCGGATCTGAGTTTGTCCAAAAATGCAGCAAGGAGACGATTTCGAAGCTTGGGAGTATCACCAATGGCTTTAGAAGGTTGTTTACAATAAATTTCAACACCAAAATCAAGAGATTTGGTGAAGAATTGCTCCCAAGGTGAAGAAGAAGTGAAATGGGTGTGTTGAATGCAAATGGAGGAGATGCACGGGCAGGGAGGAGAAAAAGAGAAGAAGAAGGCGTGGGGGTGTGGGGAAACTTAAGTGGATTCGGTCACGCGGGTCCCACACGCGATTTAACTTTAATCCCGACACTGTTTCTGATCATACATTCTTAATCTACATATTTTTCTAGTCCATGACATATTTTTATTTCCTAAAAATATTGATAAAAATTTCACACTTATCGGTACACTCATACCGCAGTATTTTACACTTAAAAAGTCACTATTCATCAATTTTTCCCAAATTTGCCCATTCTCTCAATTTTCCGCTCTGATTCCATTTCCAGCATTATTTTTGTCGTATGAAATCTGTAACTCAATTTTTATGCCTCAGAATACATGGCTGGTCAATTACCGTTTTGCCCTTTTTGCCCATTTTGGCCATAAATCACGGATTTTCACTAATCCATCAGTTTTCATTTCACATTATAATTCAAAATACACATTTAACTTTAGGTGCTGAAGCCGACGAAAATATTTTAGCATGACATGCATGAATTTAATTTTATATGCCTGTATTTACTTGGACATGGTAATTATATGCTAGACTATGTATGTTTTATTTGATGTAAACGTAGGGTTGTCTATGCCACATTTAAATAATCTAGTTTTATTGTTGATTTGAGGACATGTATGTACTCCTGATATGAGTATGGATATGGTCATGTCTATTTGATGTAGGAACATGATTAGTGTGTTGTTTATTGATATTATTCAAGATTTGTAATGATGGACATTACATTATTTCACATATTGCAATACATAGGGTACTAAGGAAAAAGTTTATTCACTTGAAAAGATAATAGATAAATGGATAGTTTAACATAGAGCTTCCACATTTAGTTAATTAAACATGCTAAGCATATTATCATTTGTATGATAATACATCGGCGGTCGACGGGGTGTTCCAAAACTCAACTGAGTTTTTAATTGAGCAGAACTAAATTGGATACAAAAAAAAAAAACTATTATAACCAACAAAGCCTAGCACAGTTGGTATATAGTTGGGTCTTTTAAGCATGCTGATAGTGGTTCGATCTCTGACCGTATGTATAGAAAAGGCTTTGTTGGGAGAAGTTGTACTCACGATCGCGTGATCTCTCCGCCTCGAGAGAATTAATCATTGGCTTTCGGCTAGGGAATACCCTTGAAACAATTTCCAAAAAAAAAAATATTATTATAAAGAACCTTTATTAATAGTAGATAGTATATCCCAACCTCACTTAAAATCAATTATGGGAGCTATCTTAGGGGGTGTATTGGATTGGGATTTCGAATGATCTTAATGGATTAATTTTGACAAAAAAAATCCATTGGTATTCAATTAGGATTGAAAAAAAGTTATGTAGTATTCGATTAGGATTTTAAAAGATTATTTTAGAGTCTGTTCAAATCTGTTGATATTCAATCAGGATATTAAACAAAGGAAAAACCATCACGCGGTATTAAAAAATCGGACGATTTTAATGGATTTTCTATTGGGGTGGATTTCATGAGACTTTTTAGTGAGAAATATAAATAGGATGTCTCTCTCACAATCTCATTATAACCTCGGGGATTTCTTGATATTTTTTTATTGCAGTGTTTTCTTCTTCCTTTGGTGGGTCGACCCGCTCGAAACCGAGTTCCGCCGTTGGAGCTTCGTCAAAGCTCAAAAATAAAAAAAAAATTGAACGATTTTCATCACAAAACAACCCAGAAACAACAACCCAACAAGAAATTCATCTCAAAAACAACAGATTTTGGATCAATTTTTGAGAATTTTTGAAAGTTTAAAAATGATTTTTCAAACTATTGGTCATGATTTTTCTTGGTAAGAAAATGTGTGGTTTTTATATTAAAAATAACATAAAATAGTGGGAAAACATCATGGGAACTTAAATCCCCCAAATCAATTTTCATTTTACAACAACGAAACAAAATCGATTTGAAAAAAGATTGAAACTTTCATAATATGAATCCCTTATTTCATAATAATATATTCATAAACGAAATTCCTTCGCTATAGGAAACGATTTCAAATAATTTTTGTGTCAATAGATCACTAAAAACTTTTTTCATAACCCCAAAGCAATTTAATGATCAATTTGAAATAATTTGAAAAAGTTTCTAAACTTTCATATAATAAAACCTATAAATACAAATTCAAGATTTTCTTGAAACACTCATTGAAAACATGAATATGATATATGGTTAGAAAACTCTCATCATGTATAACAAAAACCCCAAGATTTACAAGATCAATTGCAAAAAATTCCAAACGAAAATTTATCATGAATTTTACTAATTGAGAAAATTATATTACATTTTACTTTTGTTTTTAATAATATTTCTTTGTTAACTTTTTTTATCGACTCTTGTAATTTTAAATGTTTATTAAAAATTCATATGATTTTTAAAAATCTTATAAATTCTATTAGAATTAGGGATGTGCATGGGTCGAACCAAACCGGTTTTTTTG